>JAXLNS010000004.1:19102192-19117192 GCA_037215915.1 Pantherophis vulpinus | reverse complement strand
GTTGTTCTTCAGCCCTAGGTTCTGTGAAATCTCATTCACAAGTTCTTGGGCCCTTTTTCTGCTGACAAACTGCAACTCTGTGTTGCTTCCTGGGAGACCCAGATAGCTATTTCTACCTCTTAAGGCGTCCTCAGTGGGCCACACCCACTTCCCAATTATCCTCCCTGTAAAAGGCATAATGTATCTTTTTTCTTTTTTCATAGGCTTTTATGTGCATATTCTTTCTAGCCAGGTTTTACCTATGTAAACTTAGTTGTTCTTCAGCCCTAGGTTCTGTGAAATCTCATTCACAAGTTCTTGGGCCCTTTTTCTGCTGACAAACTGCAACTCTGTGTTGCTTCCTGGGAGACCCAGATAGCTATTTCTACCTCTTAAGGCGTCCTCAGTGGGCCACACCCACTTCCCAATTATCCTCCCTGTAAAAGGCATAATGTATCTTTTTTCTTTTTTCATAGGCTTTTATGTGCATATTCTTTCTAGCCAGGTTTTACCTATGTAAACTTAGTTGTTCTTCAGCCCTAGGTTCTGTGAAATCTCATTCACAAGTTCTTGGGCCCTTTTTCTGCTGACAAACTGCAACTCTGTGTTGCTTCCTGGGAGACCCAGATAGCTATTTCTACCTCTTAAGGCGTCCTCAGTGGGCCACACCCACTTCCCAATTATCCTCCCTGTAAAAGGCATAATGTATCTTTTTTCTTTTTTCATAGGCTTTTATGTGCATATTCTTTCTAGCCAGGTTTTACCTATGTAAACTTAGTTGTTCTTCAGCCCTAGGTTCTGTGAAATCTCATTCACAAGTTCTTGGGCCCTTTTTCTGCTGACAAACTGCAACTCTGTGTTGCTTCCTGGGAGACCCAGATAGCTATTTCTACCTCTTAAGGCGTCCTCAGTGGGCCACACCCACTTCCCAATTATCCTCCCTGTAAAAGGCATAATGTATCTTTTTTCTTTTTTCATAGGCTTTTATGTGCATATTCTTTCTAGCCAGGTTTTACCTATGTAAACTTAGTTGTTCTTCAGCCCTAGGTTCTGTGAAATCTCATTCACAAGTTCTTGGGCCCTTTTTCTGCTGACAAACTGCAACTCTGTGTTGCTTCCTGGGAGACCCAGATAGCTATTTCTACCTCTTAAGGCGTCCTCAGTGGGCCACACCCACTTCCCAATTATCCTCCCTGTAAAAGGCATAATGTATCTTTTTTCTTTTTTCATAGGCTTTTATGTGCATATTCTTTCTAGCCAGGTTTTACCTATGTAAACTTAGTTGTTCTTCAGCCCTAGGTTCTGTGAAATCTCATTCACAAGTTCTTGGGCCCTTTTTCTGCTGACAAACTGCAACTCTGTGTTGCTTCCTGGGAGACCCAGATAGCTATTTCTACCTCTTAAGGCGTCCTCAGTGGGCCACACCCACTTCCCAATTATCCTCCCTGTAAAAGGCATAATGTATCTTTTTTCTTTTTTCATAGGCTTTTATGTGCATATTCTTTCTAGCCAGGTTTTTTGAAGAACAACTAAGTTTACATAGGTAAAACCTGGCTAGAAAGAATATGCACATAAAAGCCTATGAAAAAAGAAAAAAGATACATTATGCCTTTTACAGGGAGGATAATTGGGAAGTGGGTGTGGCCCACTGAGGACGCCTTAAGAGGTAGAAATAGCTATCTGGGTCTCCCAGGAAGCAACACAGAGTTGCAGTTTGTCAGCAGAAAAAGGGCCCAAGAACTTGTGAATGAGATTTCACAGAACCTAGGGCTGAAGAACAACTAAGTTTACATAGGTAAAACCTGGCTAGAAAGAATATGCACATAAAAGCCTATGAAAAAAGAAAAAAGATACATTATGCCTTTTACAGGGAGGATAATTGGGAAGTGGGTGTGGCCCACTGAGGACGCCTTAAGAGGTAGAAATAGCTATCTGGGTCTCCCAGGAAGCAACACAGAGTTGCAGTTTGTCAGCAGAAAAAGGGCCCAAGAACTTGTGAATGAGATTTCACAGAACCTAGGGCTGAAGAACAACTAAGTTTACATAGGTAAAACCTGGCTAGAAAGAATATGCACATAAAAGCCTATGAAAAAAGAAAAAAGATACATTATGCCTTTTACAGGGAGGATAATTGGGAAGTGGGTGTGGCCCACTGAGGACGCCTTAAGAGGTAGAAATAGCTATCTGGGTCTCCCAGGAAGCAACACAGAGTTGCAGTTTGTCAGCAGAAAAAGGGCCCAAGAACTTGTGAATGAGATTTCACAGAACCTAGGGCTGAAGAACAACTAAGTTTACATAGGTAAAACCTGGCTAGAAAGAATATGCACATAAAAGCCTATGAAAAAAGAAAAAAGATACATTATGCCTTTTACAGGGAGGATAATTGGGAAGTGGGTGTGGCCCACTGAGGACGCCTTAAGAGGTAGAAATAGCTATCTGGGTCTCCCAGGAAGCAACACAGAGTTGCAGTTTGTCAGCAGAAAAAGGGCCCAAGAACTTGTGAATGAGATTTCACAGAACCTAGGGCTGAAGAACAACTAAGTTTACATAGGTAAAACCTGGCTAGAAAGAATATGCACATAAAAGCCTATGAAAAAAGAAAAAAGATACATTATGCCTTTTACAGGGAGGATAATTGGGAAGTGGGTGTGGCCCACTGAGGACGCCTTAAGAGGTAGAAATAGCTATCTGGGTCTCCCAGGAAGCAACACAGAGTTGCAGTTTGTCAGCAGAAAAAGGGCCCAAGAACTTGTGAATGAGATTTCACAGAACCTAGGGCTGAAGAACAACTAAGTTTACATAGGTAAAACCTGGCTAGAAAGAATATGCACATAAAAGCCTATGAAAAAAGAAAAAAGATACATTATGCCTTTTACAGGGAGGATAATTGGGAAGTGGGTGTGGCCCACTGAGGACGCCTTAAGAGGTAGAAATAGCTATCTGGGTCTCCCAGGAAGCAACACAGAGTTGCAGTTTGTCAGCAGAAAAAGGGCCCAAGAACTTGTGAATGAGATTTCACAGAACCTAGGGCTGAAGAACAACTAAGTTTACATAGGTAAAACCTGGCTAGAAAGAATATGCACATAAAAGCCTATGAAAAAAGAAAAAAGATACATTATGCCTTTTACAGGGAGGATAATTGGGAAGTGGGTGTGGCCCACTGAGGACGCCTTAAGAGGTAGAAATAGCTATCTGGGTCTCCCAGGAAGCAACACAGAGTTGCAGTTTGTCAGCAGAAAAAGGGCCCAAGAACTTGTGAATGAGATTTCACAGAACCTAGGGCTGAAGAACAACTAAGTTTACATAGGTAAAACCTGGCTAGAAAGAATATGCACATAAAAGCCTATGAAAAAAGAAAAAAGATACATTATGCCTTTTACAGGGAGGATAATTGGGAAGTGGGTGTGGCCCACTGAGGACGCCTTAAGAGGTAGAAATAGCTATCTGGGTCTCCCAGGAAGCAACACAGAGTTGCAGTTTGTCAGCAGAAAAAGGGCCCAAGAACTTGTGAATGAGATTTCACAGAACCTAGGGCTGAAGAACAACTAAGTTTACATAGGTAAAACCTGGCTAGAAAGAATATGCACATAAAAGCCTATGAAAAAAGAAAAAAGATACATTATGCCTTTTACAGGGAGGATAATTGGGAAGTGGGTGTGGCCCACTGAGGACGCCTTAAGAGGTAGAAATAGCTATCTGGGTCTCCCAGGAAGCAACACAGAGTTGCAGTTTGTCAGCAGAAAAAGGGCCCAAGAACTTGTGAATGAGATTTCACAGAACCTAGGGCTGAAGAACAACTAAGTTTACATAGGTAAAACCTGGCTAGAAAGAATATGCACATAAAAGCCTATGAAAAAAGAAAAAAGATACATTATGCCTTTTACAGGGAGGATAATTGGGAAGTGGGTGTGGCCCACTGAGGACGCCTTAAGAGGTAGAAATAGCTATCTGGGTCTCCCAGGAAGCAACACAGAGTTGCAGTTTGTCAGCAGAAAAAGGGCCCAAGAACTTGTGAATGAGATTTCACAGAACCTAGGGCTGAAGAACAACTAAGTTTACATAGGTAAAACCTGGCTAGAAAGAATATGCACATAAAAGCCTATGAAAAAAGAAAAAAGATACATTATGCCTTTTACAGGGAGGATAATTGGGAAGTGGGTGTGGCCCACTGAGGACGCCTTAAGAGGTAGAAATAGCTATCTGGGTCTCCCAGGAAGCAACACAGAGTTGCAGTTTGTCAGCAGAAAAAGGGCCCAAGAACTTGTGAATGAGATTTCACAGAACCTAGGGCTGAAGAACAACTAAGTTTACATAGGTAAAACCTGGCTAGAAAGAATATGCACATAAAAGCCTATGAAAAAAGAAAAAAGATACATTATGCCTTTTACAGGGAGGATAATTGGGAAGTGGGTGTGGCCCACTGAGGACGCCTTAAGAGGTAGAAATAGCTATCTGGGTCTCCCAGGAAGCAACACAGAGTTGCAGTTTGTCAGCAGAAAAAGGGCCCAAGAACTTGTGAATGAGATTTCACAGAACCTAGGGCTGAAGAACAACTAAGTTTACATAGGTAAAACCTGGCTAGAAAGAATATGCACATAAAAGCCTATGAAAAAAGAAAAAAGATACATTATGCCTTTTACAGGGAGGATAATTGGGAAGTGGGTGTGGCCCACTGAGGACGCCTTAAGAGGTAGAAATAGCTATCTGGGTCTCCCAGGAAGCAACACAGAGTTGCAGTTTGTCAGCAGAAAAAGGGCCCAAGAACTTGTGAATGAGATTTCACAGAACCTAGGGCTGAAGAACAACTAAGTTTACATAGGTAAAACCTGGCTAGAAAGAATATGCACATAAAAGCCTATGAAAAAAGAAAAAAGATACATTATGCCTTTTACAGGGAGGATAATTGGGAAGTGGGTGTGGCCCACTGAGGACGCCTTAAGAGGTAGAAATAGCTATCTGGGTCTCCCAGGAAGCAACACAGAGTTGCAGTTTGTCAGCAGAAAAAGGGCCCAAGAACTTGTGAATGAGATTTCACAGAACCTAGGGCTGAAGAACAACTAAGTTTACATAGGTAAAACCTGGCTAGAAAGAATATGCACATAAAAGCCTATGAAAAAAGAAAAAAGATACATTATGCCTTTTACAGGGAGGATAATTGGGAAGTGGGTGTGGCCCACTGAGGACGCCTTAAGAGGTAGAAATAGCTATCTGGGTCTCCCAGGAAGCAACACAGAGTTGCAGTTTGTCAGCAGAAAAAGGGCCCAAGAACTTGTGAATGAGATTTCACAGAACCTAGGGCTGAAGAACAACTAAGTTTACATAGGTAAAACCTGGCTAGAAAGAATATGCACATAAAAGCCTATGAAAAAAGAAAAAAGATACATTATGCCTTTTACAGGGAGGATAATTGGGAAGTGGGTGTGGCCCACTGAGGACGCCTTAAGAGGTAGAAATAGCTATCTGGGTCTCCCAGGAAGCAACACAGAGTTGCAGTTTGTCAGCAGAAAAAGGGCCCAAGAACTTGTGAATGAGATTTCACAGAACCTAGGGCTGAAGAACAACTAAGTTTACATAGGTAAAACCTGGCTAGAAAGAATATGCACATAAAAGCCTATGAAAAAAGAAAAAAGATACATTATGCCTTTTACAGGGAGGATAATTGGGAAGTGGGTGTGGCCCACTGAGGACGCCTTAAGAGGTAGAAATAGCTATCTGGGTCTCCCAGGAAGCAACACAGAGTTGCAGTTTGTCAGCAGAAAAAGGGCCCAAGAACTTGTGAATGAGATTTCACAGAACCTAGGGCTGAAGAACAACTAAGTTTACATAGGTAAAACCTGGCTAGAAAGAATATGCACATAAAAGCCTATGAAAAAAGAAAAAAGATACATTATGCCTTTTACAGGGAGGATAATTGGGAAGTGGGTGTGGCCCACTGAGGACGCCTTAAGAGGTAGAAATAGCTATCTGGGTCTCCCAGGAAGCAACACAGAGTTGCAGTTTGTCAGCAGAAAAAGGGCCCAAGAACTTGTGAATGAGATTTCACAGAACCTAGGGCTGAAGAACAACTAAGTTTACATAGGTAAAACCTGGCTAGAAAGAATATGCACATAAAAGCCTATGAAAAAAGAAAAAAGATACATTATGCCTTTTACAGGGAGGATAATTGGGAAGTGGGTGTGGCCCACTGAGGACGCCTTAAGAGGTAGAAATAGCTATCTGGGTCTCCCAGGAAGCAACACAGAGTTGCAGTTTGTCAGCAGAAAAAGGGCCCAAGAACTTGTGAATGAGATTTCACAGAACCTAGGGCTGAAGAACAACTAAGTTTACATAGGTAAAACCTGGCTAGAAAGAATATGCACATAAAAGCCTATGAAAAAAGAAAAAAGATACATTATGCCTTTTACAGGGAGGATAATTGGGAAGTGGGTGTGGCCCACTGAGGACGCCTTAAGAGGTAGAAATAGCTATCTGGGTCTCCCAGGAAGCAACACAGAGTTGCAGTTTGTCAGCAGAAAAAGGGCCCAAGAACTTGTGAATGAGATTTCACAGAACCTAGGGCTGAAGAACAACTAAGTTTACATAGGTAAAACCTGGCTAGAAAGAATATGCACATAAAAGCCTATGAAAAAAGAAAAAAGATACATTATGCCTTTTACAGGGAGGATAATTGGGAAGTGGGTGTGGCCCACTGAGGACGCCTTAAGAGGTAGAAATAGCTATCTGGGTCTCCCAGGAAGCAACACAGAGTTGCAGTTTGTCAGCAGAAAAAGGGCCCAAGAACTTGTGAATGAGATTTCACAGAACCTAGGGCTGAAGAACAACTAAGTTTACATAGGTAAAACCTGGCTAGAAAGAATATGCACATAAAAGCCTATGAAAAAAGAAAAAAGATACATTATGCCTTTTACAGGGAGGATAATTGGGAAGTGGGTGTGGCCCACTGAGGACGCCTTAAGAGGTAGAAATAGCTATCTGGGTCTCCCAGGAAGCAACACAGAGTTGCAGTTTGTCAGCAGAAAAAGGGCCCAAGAACTTGTGAATGAGATTTCACAGAACCTAGGGCTGAAGAACAACTAAGTTTACATAGGTAAAACCTGGCTAGAAAGAATATGCACATAAAAGCCTATGAAAAAAGAAAAAAGATACATTATGCCTTTTACAGGGAGGATAATTGGGAAGTGGGTGTGGCCCACTGAGGACGCCTTAAGAGGTAGAAATAGCTATCTGGGTCTCCCAGGAAGCAACACAGAGTTGCAGTTTGTCAGCAGAAAAAGGGCCCAAGAACTTGTGAATGAGATTTCACAGAACCTAGGGCTGAAGAACAACTAAGTTTACATAGGTAAAACCTGGCTAGAAAGAATATGCACATAAAAGCCTATGAAAAAAGAAAAAAGATACATTATGCCTTTTACAGGGAGGATAATTGGGAAGTGGGTGTGGCCCACTGAGGACGCCTTAAGAGGTAGAAATAGCTATCTGGGTCTCCCAGGAAGCAACACAGAGTTGCAGTTTGTCAGCAGAAAAAGGGCCCAAGAACTTGTGAATGAGATTTCACAGAACCTAGGGCTGAAGAACAACTAAGTTTACATAGGTAAAACCTGGCTAGAAAGAATATGCACATAAAAGCCTATGAAAAAAGAAAAAAGATACATTATGCCTTTTACAGGGAGGATAATTGGGAAGTGGGTGTGGCCCACTGAGGACGCCTTAAGAGGTAGAAATAGCTATCTGGGTCTCCCAGGAAGCAACACAGAGTTGCAGTTTGTCAGCAGAAAAAGGGCCCAAGAACTTGTGAATGAGATTTCACAGAACCTAGGGCTGAAGAACAACTAAGTTTACATAGGTAAAACCTGGCTAGAAAGAATATGCACATAAAAGCCTATGAAAAAAGAAAAAAGATACATTATGCCTTTTACAGGGAGGATAATTGGGAAGTGGGTGTGGCCCACTGAGGACGCCTTAAGAGGTAGAAATAGCTATCTGGGTCTCCCAGGAAGCAACACAGAGTTGCAGTTTGTCAGCAGAAAAAGGGCCCAAGAACTTGTGAATGAGATTTCACAGAACCTAGGGCTGAAGAACAACTAAGTTTACATAGGTAAAACCTGGCTAGAAAGAATATGCACATAAAAGCCTATGAAAAAAGAAAAAAGATACATTATGCCTTTTACAGGGAGGATAATTGGGAAGTGGGTGTGGCCCACTGAGGACGCCTTAAGAGGTAGAAATAGCTATCTGGGTCTCCCAGGAAGCAACACAGAGTTGCAGTTTGTCAGCAGAAAAAGGGCCCAAGAACTTGTGAATGAGATTTCACAGAACCTAGGGCTGAAGAACAACTAAGTTTACATAGGTAAAACCTGGCTAGAAAGAATATGCACATAAAAGCCTATGAAAAAAGAAAAAAGATACATTATGCCTTTTACAGGGAGGATAATTGGGAAGTGGGTGTGGCCCACTGAGGACGCCTTAAGAGGTAGAAATAGCTATCTGGGTCTCCCAGGAAGCAACACAGAGTTGCAGTTTGTCAGCAGAAAAAGGGCCCAAGAACTTGTGAATGAGATTTCACAGAACCTAGGGCTGAAGAACAACTAAGTTTACATAGGTAAAACCTGGCTAGAAAGAATATGCACATAAAAGCCTATGAAAAAAGAAAAAAGATACATTATGCCTTTTACAGGGAGGATAATTGGGAAGTGGGTGTGGCCCACTGAGGACGCCTTAAGAGGTAGAAATAGCTATCTGGGTCTCCCAGGAAGCAACACAGAGTTGCAGTTTGTCAGCAGAAAAAGGGCCCAAGAACTTGTGAATGAGATTTCACAGAACCTAGGGCTGAAGAACAACTAAGTTTACATAGGTAAAACCTGGCTAGAAAGAATATGCACATAAAAGCCTATGAAAAAAGAAAAAAGATACATTATGCCTTTTACAGGGAGGATAATTGGGAAGTGGGTGTGGCCCACTGAGGACGCCTTAAGAGGTAGAAATAGCTATCTGGGTCTCCCAGGAAGCAACACAGAGTTGCAGTTTGTCAGCAGAAAAAGGGCCCAAGAACTTGTGAATGAGATTTCACAGAACCTAGGGCTGAAGAACAACTAAGTTTACATAGGTAAAACCTGGCTAGAAAGAATATGCACATAAAAGCCTATGAAAAAAGAAAAAAGATACATTATGCCTTTTACAGGGAGGATAATTGGGAAGTGGGTGTGGCCCACTGAGGACGCCTTAAGAGGTAGAAATAGCTATCTGGGTCTCCCAGGAAGCAACACAGAGTTGCAGTTTGTCAGCAGAAAAAGGGCCCAAGAACTTGTGAATGAGATTTCACAGAACCTAGGGCTGAAGAACAACTAAGTTTACATAGGTAAAACCTGGCTAGAAAGAATATGCACATAAAAGCCTATGAAAAAAGAAAAAAGATACATTATGCCTTTTACAGGGAGGATAATTGGGAAGTGGGTGTGGCCCACTGAGGACGCCTTAAGAGGTAGAAATAGCTATCTGGGTCTCCCAGGAAGCAACACAGAGTTGCAGTTTGTCAGCAGAAAAAGGGCCCAAGAACTTGTGAATGAGATTTCACAGAACCTAGGGCTGAAGAACAACTAAGTTTACATAGGTAAAACCTGGCTAGAAAGAATATGCACATAAAAGCCTATGAAAAAAGAAAAAAGATACATTATGCCTTTTACAGGGAGGATAATTGGGAAGTGGGTGTGGCCCACTGAGGACGCCTTAAGAGGTAGAAATAGCTATCTGGGTCTCCCAGGAAGCAACACAGAGTTGCAGTTTGTCAGCAGAAAAAGGGCCCAAGAACTTGTGAATGAGATTTCACAGAACCTAGGGCTGAAGAACAACTAAGTTTACATAGGTAAAACCTGGCTAGAAAGAATATGCACATAAAAGCCTATGAAAAAAGAAAAAAGATACATTATGCCTTTTACAGGGAGGATAATTGGGAAGTGGGTGTGGCCCACTGAGGACGCCTTAAGAGGTAGAAATAGCTATCTGGGTCTCCCAGGAAGCAACACAGAGTTGCAGTTTGTCAGCAGAAAAAGGGCCCAAGAACTTGTGAATGAGATTTCACAGAACCTAGGGCTGAAGAACAACTAAGTTTACATAGGTAAAACCTGGCTAGAAAGAATATGCACATAAAAGCCTATGAAAAAAGAAAAAAGATACATTATGCCTTTTACAGGGAGGATAATTGGGAAGTGGGTGTGGCCCACTGAGGACGCCTTAAGAGGTAGAAATAGCTATCTGGGTCTCCCAGGAAGCAACACAGAGTTGCAGTTTGTCAGCAGAAAAAGGGCCCAAGAACTTGTGAATGAGATTTCACAGAACCTAGGGCTGAAGAACAACTAAGTTTACATAGGTAAAACCTGGCTAGAAAGAATATGCACATAAAAGCCTATGAAAAAAGAAAAAAGATACATTATGCCTTTTACAGGGAGGATAATTGGGAAGTGGGTGTGGCCCACTGAGGACGCCTTAAGAGGTAGAAATAGCTATCTGGGTCTCCCAGGAAGCAACACAGAGTTGCAGTTTGTCAGCAGAAAAAGGGCCCAAGAACTTGTGAATGAGATTTCACAGAACCTAGGGCTGAAGAACAACTAAGTTTACATAGGTAAAACCTGGCTAGAAAGAATATGCACATAAAAGCCTATGAAAAAAGAAAAAAGATACATTATGCCTTTTACAGGGAGGATAATTGGGAAGTGGGTGTGGCCCACTGAGGACGCCTTAAGAGGTAGAAATAGCTATCTGGGTCTCCCAGGAAGCAACACAGAGTTGCAGTTTGTCAGCAGAAAAAGGGCCCAAGAACTTGTGAATGAGATTTCACAGAACCTAGGGCTGAAGAACAACTAAGTTTACATAGGTAAAACCTGGCTAGAAAGAATATGCACATAAAAGCCTATGAAAAAAGAAAAAAGATACATTATGCCTTTTACAGGGAGGATAATTGGGAAGTGGGTGTGGCCCACTGAGGACGCCTTAAGAGGTAGAAATAGCTATCTGGGTCTCCCAGGAAGCAACACAGAGTTGCAGTTTGTCAGCAGAAAAAGGGCCCAAGAACTTGTGAATGAGATTTCACAGAACCTAGGGCTGAAGAACAACTAAGTTTACATAGGTAAAACCTGGCTAGAAAGAATATGCACATAAAAGCCTATGAAAAAAGAAAAAAGATACATTATGCCTTTTACAGGGAGGATAATTGGGAAGTGGGTGTGGCCCACTGAGGACGCCTTAAGAGGTAGAAATAGCTATCTGGGTCTCCCAGGAAGCAACACAGAGTTGCAGTTTGTCAGCAGAAAAAGGGCCCAAGAACTTGTGAATGAGATTTCACAGAACCTAGGGCTGAAGAACAACTAAGTTTACATAGGTAAAACCTGGCTAGAAAGAATATGCACATAAAAGCCTATGAAAAAAGAAAAAAGATACATTATGCCTTTTACAGGGAGGATAATTGGGAAGTGGGTGTGGCCCACTGAGGACGCCTTAAGAGGTAGAAATAGCTATCTGGGTCTCCCAGGAAGCAACACAGAGTTGCAGTTTGTCAGCAGAAAAAGGGCCCAAGAACTTGTGAATGAGATTTCACAGAACCTAGGGCTGAAGAACAACTAAGTTTACATAGGTAAAACCTGGCTAGAAAGAATATGCACATAAAAGCCTATGAAAAAAGAAAAAAAGATACATTATGCCTTTTACAGGGAGGATAATTGGGAAGTGGGTGTGGCCCACTGAGGACGCCTTAAGAGGTAGAAATAGCTATCTGGGTCTCCCAGGAAGCAACACAGAGTTGCAGTTTGTCAGCAGAAAAAGGGCCCAAGAACTTGTGAATGAGATTTCACAGAACCTAGGGCTGAAGAACAACTAAGTTTACATAGGTAAAACCTGGCTAGAAAGAATATGCACATAAAAGCCTATGAAAAAAAGAAAAAAAGATACATTATGCCTTTTACAGGGAGGATAATTGGGAAGTGGGTGTGGCCCACTGAGGACGCCTTAAGAGGTAGAAATAGCTATCTGGGTCTCCCAGGAAGCAACACAGAGTTGCAGTTTGTCAGCAGAAAAAGGGCCCAAGAACTTGTGAATGAGATTTCACAGAACCTAGGGCTGAAGAACAACTAAGTTTACATAGGTAAAACCTGGCTAGAAAGAATATGCACATAAAAGCCTATGAAAAAAGAAAAAAGATACATTATGCCTTTTACAGGGAGGATAATTGGGAAGTGGGTGTGGCCCACTGAGGACGCCTTAAGAGGTAGAAATAGCTATCTGGGTCTCCCAGGAAGCAACACAGAGTTGCAGTTTGTCAGCAGAAAAAGGGCCCAAGAACTTGTGAATGAGATTTCACAGAACCTAGGGCTGAAGAACAACTAAGTTTACATAGGTAAAACCTGGCTAGAAAGAATATGCACATAAAAGCCTATGAAAAAAAGAAAAAAGATACATTATGCCTTTTACAGGGAGGATAATTGGGAAGTGGGTGTGGGCCCACTGAGGACGCCTTAAGAGGTAGAAATAGCTATCTGGGTCTCCCAGGAAGCAACACAGAGTTGCAGTTTTGTCAGCAGAAAAAGGGCCCAAGAACTTGTGAATGAGATTTCACAGAACCTAGGGCTGAAGAACAACTAAGTTTACATAGGTAAAACCTGGCTAGAAAGAATATGCACATAAAAGCCTATGAAAAAAGAAAAAAGATACATTATGCCTTTTTACAGGGAGGATAATTGGGAAGTGGGTGTGGGCCCACTGAGGACGCCTTAAGAGGTAGAAATAGCTATCTGGGGTCTCCCAGGAAGCAACACAGAGTTGCAGTTTGTCAGCAGAAAAAGGGCCCAAGAACTTGTGAATGAGATTTCACAGAACCTAGGGCTGAAGAACAACTAAGTTTACATAGGTAAAAACCTGGCCTAGAAAGAATATGCACATAAAAGCCTATGAAAAAAGAAAAAAAGATACATTATGCCTTTTACAGGGAGGATAATTGGGAAGTGGGTGTGGCCCACTGAGGACGCCTTAAGAGGTAGAAATAGCTATCTGGGTCTCCCAGGAAGCAACACAGAGTTGCAGTTTGTCAGCAGAAAAAGGGCCCAAGAACTTGTGAATGAGATTTCACAGAACCTAGGGCTGAAGAACAACTAAGTTTACATAGGTAAAACCTGGCTAGAAAGAATATGCACATAAAAGCCTATGAAAAAAGAAAAAAGATACATTATGCCTTTTACAGGGAGGATAATTGGGAAGTGGGTGTGGCCCACTGAGGGACGCCTTAAGAGGTAGAAATAGCTATCTGGGTCTCCCAGGAAGCAACACAGAGTTGCAGTTTGTCAGCAGAAAAAGGGCCCAAGAACTTGTGAATGAGATTTCACAGAACCTAGGGCTGAAGAACAACTAAGTTTACATAGGTAAAACCTGGCTAGAAAGAATATGCACATAAAAGCCTATGAAAAAAGAAAAAAAGATACATTATGCCTTTTACAGGGAGGATAATTGGGAAGTGGGTGTGGCCCACTGAGGACGCCTTAAGAGGTAGAAATAGCTATCTGGGTCTCCCAGGAAGCAACACAGAGTTGCAGTTTGTCAGCAGAAAAAGGGCCCAAGAACTTGTGAATGAGATTTCACAGAACCTAGGGCTGAAGAACAACTAAGTTTACATAGGTAAAACCTGGCTAGAAAGAATATGCACATAAAAGCCTATGAAAAAAGAAAAAAGATACATTATGCCTTTTACAGGGAGGATAATTGGGAAGTGGGTGTGGCCCCACTGAGGACGCCTTAAGAGGTAGAAATAGCTATCTGGGTCTCCCAGGAAGCAACACAGAGTTGCAGTTTGTCAGCAGAAAAAAGGGCCCAAGAACTTGTGAATGAGATTTTCACAGAACCTAGGGCTGAAGAACAACTAAGTTTACATAGGGTAAAACCTGGCTAGAAAGAATATGCACATAAAAGCCTATGAAAAAAGAAAAAAGATACATTATGCCTTTTACAGGGAGGATAATTGGGAAGTGGGTGTGGCCCACTGAGGACGCCTTAAGAGGTAGAAATAGCTATCTGGGTCTCCCAGGAAGCAACACAGAGTTGCAGTTTGTCAGCAGAAAAAGGGCCCAAGAACTTGTGAATGAGATTTCACAGAACCTAGGGCTGAAGAACAACTAAGTTTACATAGGTAAAACCTGGCTAGAAAGAATATGCACATAAAAGCCTATGAAAAAAAGAAAAAAGATACATTATGCCTTTTACAGGGAGGATAATTGGGAAGTGGGTGTGGGCCCACTGAGGACGCCTTAAGAGGTAGAAATAGCTATCTGGGTCTCCCAGGAAGCAACACAGAGTTGCAGTTTGTCAGCAGAAAAAGGGCCCAAGAACTTGTGAATGAGATTTTCACAGAACCTAGGGCTGAAGAACAACTAAGTTTTACATAGGTAAAACCTGGCTAGAAAGAATATGCACATAAAAGCCTATGAAAAAAGAAAAAAGATACATTATGCCTTTTACAGGGAGGATAATTGGGAAGTGGGTGTGGCCCACTGAGGACGCCTTAAGAGGTAGAAATAGCTATCTGGGTCTCCCAGGAAGCAACACAGAGTTGCAGTTTGTCAGCAGAAAAAGGGCCCAAGAACTTGTGAATGAGATTTCACAGAACCTAGGGCTGAAGAACAACTAAGTTTACATAGGTAAAACCTGGCTAGAAAGAATATGCACATAAAAGCCTATGAAAAAAGAAAAAAAGATACATTATGCCTTTTACAGGGAGGATAATTGGGAAGTGGGTGTGGCCCACTGAGGACGCCTTAAGAGGTAGAAATAGCTATCTGGGTCTCCCAGGAAGCAACACAGAGTTGCAGTTTGTCAGCAGAAAAAGGGCCCCAAGAACTTGTGAATGAGATTTCACAGAACCTAGGCTGAAGAACAACTAAGTTTACATAGGTAAAACCTGGCTAGAAAGAATATGCACATAAAAGCCTATGAAAAAAAGAAAAAAGATACATTATGCCTTTTACAGGGAGGATAATTGGGAAGTGGGTG